>VDFB02329178.1:0-25743 GCA_007258455.2 Sequoia sempervirens | reverse complement strand
TCTAGAGGGACCAACTTTTCCTTTTCACCCCGTTCTATCCCTCATGTCGATTTCCTTATAGAAATCAAAAATGTTGTTCACTCTCTACCTCCGGGCATTGCCGAGGAGGTTAGAGAAGATTGTGTCGTTGCTCTCTGGCATGCCAAACCCCCTAAAGGCAATATCCCAAAGGTTGAGCGCCTGGCCCTCAATTCCTTATTAAGCAATAAAGACCTCATCTTCTCTAAAGCCGACAAAGGTAATGCCACTGTTATTATGAACAAGCATGACTATGTTTCTAAAATGTTAGTGCTCCTTTTTAACACCAGCAGCTACAAAATCCTCCCTCATAACCCTTGTTCCAAATTTCTCAAAAAAGTCAAGCATCTTGTGTCTTGTTCTTCCTTCGACGATTCTACCAAAAAGTATCTTATTCCCCACAAAGAAGTTACCCCTCGTATATATGGTGTCCCTAAAATTCATAAAGCTGGCATCCCCTTGAGGCCGATTGTTGACACTATGAGGTCCCCTACCTACTACCTTGCATCTTTTCTTTCCAAATTGCTTGCTCCTCTTATTGGCCATTCTGACTCCTTCATCAAAAATTCTAACCATTTTGTCCAATTCATCAAGGACCAAAGCTTAGGCAGTAACGAGGTCTTGGTAAGCTTTGATGTGGTCTCTCTGTTCACCAAGGTCTCAATTTGTGACTCCTTGGAAATTGTGAGACGAAAGACGAATAGTGAGATAGCTTACTTGGTCGAGTTTTGCTTAAGATCCACTTTTTTCTCCTTTCAAAATGTCATTTATGAGCAAGTCGATGGTGTGGCCATGGGCTCCCCCCTTTCCCCTGTTATTGCCAACTTGTACATAGAGCAATTCGAAGAAATAGCTCTTTGTTCCTTCCCTCTCAAACCAAGATGGTGGAAACGATATGTGGATGACACTAACGTTTGTTGGTTGCATGGCTTAGACAAGCTAGAAGAATTCCACAATCATCTCAATAGCCTTGCTCCTAGCATTTCCTTCACTAAGGAAATTGAATCCAACAACCAACTCCCCTTTCTTGACGTTCTTCTTCTTAAAAATACTAATGGATCCATAAGCCGTAAGGTTTACCATAAGGCTACCCATACCGATCTCTATCTTCACTCGTCTTCTCATCACCATCCTAGCCAAAAGTTTGGTGTTCTTAAAACCCTTTCCTAGAGAGCCTACCAGATTTGTGATGACGAAAACTTAATGCAAGAGTTAACCCACCTTCAGCAAGTCTTCAAATTAAACAGTTACTCATGCAAGCAAATCTCTAGGGCTTTCAACCATGCCCAATCTAGGTTCTTCTCTTCATCCAAGCCTCTCCATTCTTCCCCCCAACCTTGTGTCTCTCTGCCTTTTGTTGATGGTATCTCCCAAAAATTATCCAAGATCCTTCTCAAAAAAGGCATGCGGTGTGCTTTCAAACCCTGCTCAACCTTGAGAAGTTGTATCCCTTCTCTCAAAGACTCCAAGGACAATCTTCTCGAGTCTGGTGTCTATAAGATTGTTTGTCCGTGTGGCATTCCTTACATCAATGAAACTGGTTGCTCTTTTTGCACTAAATTCAAAGAAATTTCAACTGCTTCGCCACTACCTCATATACCATTTGCGCACATCTCCTTTAAAATGCGTTCCAACGGATCCAGCATACTTTTTCCGCGGAACGATATCAATCGTTTCCATCATCTCGATCTCTTTAATCGATGGAGTCTGCTTTCTTGCATCTCGCCCATCTTGAGAACTCCATCCAGACGCCCCACCTTTATTTGTGTCCTTCCCCGCTATTCTCCTCCGTCTCCTCGCTTTGTTGTCTCGGCCTTCCCTCCTTTTTCTTATTCCTTTTCCCTTTCCTCTTTTCTTTGTTCCTTCCTTTTTCTTTATCTTTCCCCTTTTTTTTCCCAGAGTCCTGACGGAGCGATCTCTGAGCCATGAAGATTTTGTGCCGGATTTGATGAAATGATCTCGATAGATCTTTCCGTCCTCTTTATTTTCCTTTGTCTCATTGTCTTTGTCCTCCCCTTTATTTTGTTTCATGTTTTTGTCGATGATTCGCCGATTTAATGCAATTCTTATATACATTTCGACTTTGTTGTTCGATGATATTCTCTTTATTCTTCTTGTTTATTTGGGTTTAGTTTTATTTTATTTTTACTTTTTTTTTATAATTGTTTGATTGGTTTTATTGTTATTTATATATTTGCCTATGCTCTCTTATTTTTTCTTTTTCTTGTTTATGCTCTCATTTTGCTCTCTTTTGCTTAATCCTTCCTTTGTATTTGTTTATTTGTTTTCTTGGTTTCATTGTCGTTTAATTGTTTAATTGTTTGTATTTTGTTTATTATATTTTTTATATTTATATGTGTATGGTTATATATGTGCATGTATGTATGTATATACATACATATTTATCGTCATATTTTATTTCCTTCTGTTCACTTGGTTTTACGTTTTGATTTTATGGTTTGGTTTTTTGTTTGTTTGGTTACTTGTTTTTTGTTTGTATTTGTTTTTGTTTATTTGTTCTTTTATTTCTTTTGTAATTGGTTTTATGTAATTTCTGGTTTGATTTTTGTTTATTTGTTTATTGTTTGTATGTGTTTGTTTATGTATGCTTATATGTATTTATTTGTTGTATGTGTGTTTGTTTGGTTTTATGTGTATGCTCTCTCTTTTTTATCAAAATTTTTGTCCTTCCTTTCTAATTTGGTTTAGTGCATTGATTTAATTGTAGGGTTTTTGTTTGTTTGTTTTTATATCTTTTTTTGCTTATATGTTTTTTAGTTGTATGCTTAGACATACATATATAGATATATGCTTATATCTATATTTGTATGTATAAACATACATTTTTAGTTATATGCTTGATTCTAATTGTTTTGTCTTTATTGCTTAGAATTTGTTTGTTTTGTTTATTTGTTTATTTTTGTATTTGTATTTATTTATGTGTATTGTTTTCTGTCCTTTTAATTCTTTGGTATTAGTTTATTTTTGGTTTAATATTTTGTTTCTTTGTTTATTTGTATGTATTTGTTTATATATATATATATTTGTTTGTTTATAATAGTTATATTTATTTTCCTTATTTCTTCTTTATTTATTTTTATTCTTGCAAATATATTCCTAATTATAAAAGTTGGTCTCTTATTTTTCTTGTTGGTCCATCTTGTCTCCTTGAATTTTGTGCCTTTACACCTCACCCCTCCCCGCCGCCCCTCACCAAACCCCCCTTCTCCTCTCTCCCTTTTTATTCCTGCCTTAGTCTGCAGCTTTTCATTTTATCCTTGTGCTCTCTTATCCTGATGATGAATCATGGAGTGTGATTCAAAATGTTGATGCAAAAAAATTCAGACACAATCTAATCCAGAAATTTTAGCAATAATTCCTTACAGTATTTGCAACATATTAACACTGTCACTTTGCATCTTGTGAGCTTTACAAGACTTGCAAGCTAAGTTACAGGTATGGCCAGTTTTAACCTTGGATACAGGTACGAAATGGTACTGGTACGAGATACGGTACATAAACGGTACAGAAACATCCAGGATAAGCGTTTTGGCCTGTGGAAACGACCAGGGTATGAAACAGCCACTGTGGGTAGGTTTTGGTCATTTCCAGTTCAAACCCAGACAGAATCTGTGACTTCGAACGCCCAGGCCACACATTTTTCAACGATTTAGGTCATTAATATGTTAGTCTTTTGATAAAACATCATGATTCAATGTATACAAAGTAGATATTTCTGTGTGCTTTCATATATGTGGCTTGATGAATTATTGAATCTTCACTGGATTTTGATGCTTGAGAATCTGTTGGATCAAGCATTTTGTTCCATTTTTCAATAGAAATTTACTCGTTTTGACTAAACTGGATCCTTAGATTGTGCTTCAGATCTCCACCCACGATAACATCTGAGTCTCTTGATTGCCTTTGAGGGACTGAAAAGCATTGGAAGTTCTGAGTTCATTTTTCAAGTTATTTCTGTTGAAACATGTGGATATAACTTTACTGTTCAGTTTGAATTCAAATGTTTATTTTCCCAATCTTAAACTAACTCCCCATGTTATAGCAACAACTATCCCTGGCAAAATGGTGTTCAGGAGACATCCAGAAATTGCTTAATATTGCAAAGTCCAAGGTTTTTATAACAAGGTACCATTGTTTTTAACTCAACTTAATAATGCGCTCTGGTGAATAGAAGATACAGCACTTGAAAACTGCTTTAAGGTAATAAGAGAGGTTACTATTAATATGGTGTAGTTTTAACTTAATTACTACTGCAAATATGTATATATTTCTGATTTTTATATGCTTTTGTATTAACAAACCCAAAACGTACCCAACCCCCAAAAAAAATTTTGACCAAACCTGCGTACCGAACACTCATACCCATACCCGAACCCAAAAACAAACCGGTAACTTAGCTTGCAAGTAACATTGTGAATATGTCATCTCCATGTGTACAAGACAATGCTAGGTCACGAACAGAACACTCGCTCAACAACTAGTCAAAGAAAGCATCAGCTTCTAAGTTAAGAAAATGTTCAGATAGCTGAAATGATCAACAAATCAACAGTTCTTGGATGTGAACCATCTTGCAAATAATTTGAAGAATCCATGATCCCTGTCCCCGTGAGTCTTAGACGATGGGACATGGTTGGACAACAGACATTTCATCTTCTATACTACAATCTCAGCACCTTACAATCCATATTTGAATGCATCCCTCGGTAATATATGATTTCAGTTTCTAAGTCCAGAGTTGTACAGATATGTACTATCATGTCTGTAATGAATACAAGAGCTATATTTGTTATCCACTGTTTTCTATGAATGTGGAATATACACCCCTGTTCTGAAATTTCCACTCCAATCCCTTGATACTTTTTTTGAGTTTTCAGAAGTTATGCAACTCAGACATATTGTTAAACAATTGCAGGTTTCAGAAATTGAATGCTTTGTTATTTGGTTTTCCAGATTTTTGAATAAAATGTTTGCAACAATCACCATAAAAATAACTTCTAATCTTCCAGATTTCAAAACATACTTCTTAGCAGCCAAAGTATAACACATTCACAAGTATCATAATTAATAGAGTTTTTTTTACTCAGCAGAATAACTATTTTGCATACAATTTAAAACATAGTTTATGACCTGTAGAGGCATTGCAGACCAATTAATTCTCTTACACACCTGGTACGGCCTGCTCCAGTTAATTGTTGCAGCTTTCAGTATCAGTATGGCACCTCCTGAAAATGATTTAAAATCTGTACAGCAGCCAGAACAATGTGTGGAACTCCAACCGATGAATTAATTCAACAAATGCTGTTTAATAATCACCAAAACTTGCGACCCATATTAATTCTTGTACGGTGTCCCTCCCAAGAAGTACGGCCTCTCGTAAATCAGTACAGCTCAGTCAAAAAATATACGGCAGTCATGATAGAATGGTATGGCAACGGTCACACAAATAGTTTCATAATCTTTAAAAAATGTACACAGGAATAATTTAAAATCGACCCCCCCTGCACCTCCTTTCACCATGTTCAAAGTTGATTTTAAATACACTGGGCATTGAAACTTCAAGTGCAATTTAATAATTCATAAACCTCCAAACAAACTCCTGTACGGATTTAATTTATGAACTGTAGGATGTTCAACTCATGTACGGAATCCCTTACTTTGGAGAAATGACGATTTCTCAATACAGAGGTAGCAAATAAATATCTATTGTTTCCTTACTCCAAAAAAACGACTCCACAGACCAGTCATTTTAATTAATCTCTGCAACCATAAACTGTACGATACTCTTACTTTTGAAAGTATGGACAGCACTGAAACTGAAAAATATTAATACCATTAAAAACCTCTAATGAGCACCATATTAATACTAGCACAGTCCCTGCCTGGAGCTGTCAGCAACCACCCAGGAAGGATCTTCCACCTTCGAAGATGATATTCTTCAGGAAGGATTTCGTCTTCACAAAGTCTGTAACAGTAACCAAAACCTCCTTTTCTCCAAAAATTCCTGCATATTGGATAATGTGCCCAAAATTTGTTTTTCTTTCTTTCATCCATAACTCCCACATCCTTCTTGAAAATCCCACATTTTCTTTTAATTTTTAATTCTTATGTCTCCCATTTTGGCCCCCACAATTCAAATAATAACTTCACCTTCTTTTTTTAAAACACCTTATGTCTCCTTTTTTTTATTACTTTCATAAACGCTAAGTTAAATATTAATTTTAACTTCAAAACATTAGCATTTAATTAAAATAATATCAATTCGACTACACCTAGAGAGGGGACATTACAAAATATACAATGGTGCTTCCACATTTACATTTCCATCACATGTCAAAAGAAATTCACAAGTTAATTTGATAGATCCATTTGCAAATTGGTTTGTGAAGGGTCCTCCATGTAAACTACTTGGCTCAACATGGAATATTGGTATCAAAGGAATCTTGTATCAAACCTTTTGATTTTGCAAAACCCATTTTGGTCCCAGTTATGCATGCCTGCCCACTCATGGTATTGAAAATAAGATGTCTAACCAAGTTTTGTTTCTGAATACCCGAGACATCCGATGATGTTAAGAAACCCACTTTGGCATAAGTCTAGAAGTTCAACTAGGAAGCTTTCAAAAAAAGTAGAAAGAAAATTTTCTTATAGTTTCATGACCTAATGGCTCAGCTAGATCCTGCAACATTCTCTGCCAATGACAGTTCTTCATTCCAACACCAAAGTCCATTCAAAATGCAAGTAAATCTCAACATCTCAGCATTCCAATAAAAAATTGACACCAGGGAATTGGTGTTTGCCTACGGAATGGGATTCTAATTGACGTACTACTTGGCAAACTAATTATGTGCAGAACATGGGATCAAACAGTAAACTAAAAGATATCATAGTAAAATGCCAGACACTTTGTTCATTCTCAGGAATATCATGTACAAGAGTGTATCACAATGCATACAACATAACTCATTCAGAATCATCAAATAATCAATAGCAGCATAATCCGACTATTCCCACCCGACTACATATAACGCTCGGCGGTGGTTAAACAACCAACCGACACGACGTTTCATAACATCATTACATTAGCACTAATCTGAACATGTTTTGCCGAGAGTACATGACATTACATGACATTATTATTCTTTACTAACTATTGTTTTATTTGACAATTGGCCGACTACGACCGAGGCCGACTACGACCGAGGCCGACTACGGCCGACAACAAGGTAAAATATCCGACTAACATCATCCCCCCAAAAAGGAAGTCGTCTTCCAGACGACATACATACAACAAGATAAGATTACTGAGAAGTAGGGGGAAGGGAGTGCATCCCTGGATGCACAGATGACGTCGGAGTGGTGGAAGAATGCTCTGCTCTCAGACGCCTCAGCTCCTCCGTGCGTGTGCGAAGCTGCCGATCTGCCAGGATCTCCCTCTCCCTCGCCGCCTTCACCATCCGGGCTGCCTCCATCAGTTGGCTCTTTGCCTGCTCTGCTTTGGCCTTCTTGGCCGCCAATTCTACCTCTTTTGCAGCCAACTGGTCCTCCAATGCTCTCATTCTCTGCTGCCATGCTGCCTCTTTCTGCTGTGCCTCCTCCTCCAAGGCTGCCACCCGAGGCTCCAAGATGTCCAATCGGGCTCCCCTGTCACTGGCAAGCTGAGATTGTTCAGTCAAGTTATCCTGAATACTCTTGATGGTCGCAGCAGACTCATCCTTGACCCGCTGAAGAAGTCTATAGGCATCCACTCGGCGAGATACTGCTACCTCAGTGGAAAATCTTTGGCGCTTCATCAGAAGAAAAACATCTCGGAAGGCAAGCTCGATGTAGTATAAACTCTCAAGGACACCTGCATCCCGTCCTACTAGCCTCGGTGGCCGACCCCGCCAGGCTCTCATCATAGCAGGAGTCTCTCCTACTGGCCACCCCTCGCCAAATATCCGTGCAAACTCCGCCTCACACCCCATCTGCACAAATCCCCGAATGCGGTGAACCTCCTGGCCTACCAGAGGCGATCGGCCAATCCTCAGGTCCCTGGAAACCTGTCCCACGCGGATCATTAATCTGCCCATGTGCTCGAGCTCCTCCACATTGCTATACCGTGCCTACTGGGTCCGACGGGTCCGGCTGTGACATTTCCACGACAAAGCCCTCTGTGGAAGCACCCTCCTCGTTCTCCTCATCATCAGAAGGTATACAATGTTCTGTCTCCTCTTGGGGCGGCTCCCCGACTACCGGCTGAGGCTCTTGAATGGCTGTCTCTGGTGCCTCTGCTATGCTCGCCTCCGGGTGTGCGAGTGTGTCTTCGCCGATCCTGGCCGTCTCACTCTGCTGGGTGTGAATGATCGGCCCCTCCTCGTCCCCTTGTCCCTCCAAGGGACTCTTCTTCTGCTGGTTTGGCTGCTCGGCCACGTCCAAGGTGAGGCCCACCGATCCCAGCCAACTATCGATCTGTGCTACCCCGAGTGCTCCTGGGGCTGGAGTCGTCTCCTCAGTGGCCTCGGTCATTCCCCCAGCTCCTGCTGCCGAGGTTGCCACTCCTGTCGCTGCCGATGCTGACGGTGGTGTAAGAGAACAAACCGCTGGCAGTATCTCAACCGAGGCAGTGGAACCTGCCGCCGATACAGTGAGCGCCCCCTGTGATGTGGTGGCGAGAGGTGCCCACCCTGGAGATGCTCCCGGTAGTGAAGCGGCTACCCTCAACATCCGCCCGGCTCCAACTGGCGCAACAGGGAGGGTAAACGTGACTGAGTGTGTACTCTGGCTGGCTGGCGGTGCCGGAAGAGTAAATCCTGCCGGCTGCAATACTGGTATATCAATCTCGCCTGCCTCCTGACCCCCGATGGCAACAGACACCTCCTCATCGGCCGGTGGACTAGACTCCGATGGCGAGGAAGATAAGTCAATAGGCTCCTCTCTGTCAGATGCATTGCTCTCCTCCGAGGCCTCCTCCTCTGATGTTTCCTCTTCCACCGATGCCTCCTTCCGTTTCCTCTTTTTCCCCGAAGCTATGCCCTCGCCTGCTTGCTTTACTTCCAGTTCCGACCAGTAGAATACGGTAGACCATCCCGGGTCCAGGTGAGTGAGTGGCCGCAACCGACCCCAATTGCCCTCGGGCACCTGTGTGTGCACGGCATCCAAAAAGAGAGCTATGGCATGTTGAGTCATATAGAAGGCCTTATGCCTCTGCGCTAGAAAATCCCTTATCCGCTCTGTGAGTAGCCTCGCCCAGTTGTATACTCGGCCAACGCGAAGTCCGACCATGAAATCCACCTGCCATAAGGCAATGTCCGACGCTCGGCTAGCCCCTGTGAGTCGGCACTTCATTAGGTCAAGCATACATTTCCATTCTGCTGTTGCTAGGTGGTTCTTCCGGAGGCCTCGATTGCCAGTATTCCATATGGTACGCTGTTCTTCGGCTGACAAGTCGCTTCGGCACACTTGCTTGACCAGCAGTTCTTTGTGTTCCTGCGTCATTTTCTTGGGTTTATTAACCCCTATTCCCGAAGCTGGGACGCCGAACACCCGCTCAAAGTCCTGAGGCCAGAATGAAACTGTCACTTGGCAACCTCTGTAATCAATGACGGACTTGTGCGTATGCCTGCAGTAGTTCTCCACCATCGCCTTCAGCCAAGGCTCGAACTCCCGAGAACTGAAAAAGGGCACGAGCACAGCCTTGTCCACCCGAGCGTGTCGAAGCGCAACCTTCAGAGAGTGGTCGTCGGGAGTGCTTCGCCACCATTGCTTGCACTCGTTGCCGGTCAGGTTCTCCCATGTCATCGTGTCATTATCGGCATCCATCTTTTTTCTCTTCGCACCGAGGCTACCTTTGGTTGGTACTGCATCGCCTTCTTGCCCTTGTCCATTTTTCTGTCAGTTCGGCGATTCCAGCCGACTTTATAACTCTCGAGACTGCCGAAACTATGAAAACTGCCGAACTGCCGGTGAGAACTGCCGAATTGCCAAAAATTGCCGAACTGCCGGTGAGAACTGCCGAATTGCCAAAAACTGCCGAACTGCCAAATGATCTGCCAAGGCCGTACGGTTTGGATGAATGGCCGTACGGCTGTGGAACCCTGAGGCCGTACGGTTTGAAGATACTCTGAAATCCGTACAATATGAAAGTACTGTGAACTCTTTTGATGCCGTACGGATTCTTCGTGAGGCCGGATTCTTCTGTAGTGCTGTGGCCGTACGGATTTTCCTGAGGCAACTGATGCCGTACGGATTTTCCTGTAGTGTTGAGGCCGTACGGATTTTCCTGAGGCAGCTGATGCCGTACGGATTTTCCTGAGGCAACTGATGCCGTACGGCTAGGACTTCACTGAGCTGCCGTACGATTTGACCCCTGGCACCAATTTCAATCTGGAATAGCCGTACGGTTTGGGACTTCACCAAATTTTCCAGTTGCAAAGGCCGTACGGTTTTAACCTTGGCAAAATTCTCAACTTGCAAAGGCCGTACGATTTCTACTGGCAAATTCTCAACTTGCAGAGGCCGTACGATTTCTACTGGCAAATAAAATGAACATTGGGAAATGTGAAAATACCGTACGGTTTGGGAGTTCCTTGGATGCCGTACGATGTCAGGCTCTGAGTGCCGTACGGTTGATGAGTGCCGTACGTCCTCCACAGGCTTGAAGTTTTTTAGACGCCGTACGACTTCCTTCCCTGGCGAATCGTGCTGAGTGTAAAATCTCTGAGGCCGTACGATGTCCTTGTCTGGCGATTTGTACTGAGTGTAGAACCCCTGATGCCGTACTACGCCTTCCTTCTCTGTGCCCTGTGCGCCTCTGCAACTGATAAACTCGTGCAAGTTCGTCCTCCCTTCTTCTCCTCTGTGTTCTTGTCTCCGACCTGTGGCTTCTTTAATTGGCCGTACGGTATGAGGTTTTATATTTATTTTATTTTTTTCCTTACTCTCCTTCACCCTTGGCCGTACGCCTTGCTTCCTTTTCGTGTTTTGACATATTTTAATCTTCTTCCCTTTACTCTTGCGCCTTTTACTTTCCTCATTTAATTTCCCTTTTGGCCTTTTAATACTCCAGGCGTTTATTTTAATCTTCCGTACTTTTCTTAATTTAATATTTCTTCTGATGGCCGACTTTTTTAATTTATTATTTAATCTATTCTCCCTTCGTTTGCTTTCTTTTCTGACTTCCCCTTGGTTTCTTTTAATTTTCTCGTCTTTTTCTTTTTCTTCCCATACGCCTTGCTCTTCTTTACTTACTCCGTTATTTTCTTTTATTTTCATAGCTTCTTTTCTATTTATTTTTATTTTTTTCCACTTCCGTTCTTTTTCTCTCTTCTTTTCTTTTTAATTTTTTCCACTTCTGTTCACCTTCTCTCTCCTCCCTTCTCTCTTCTTTTCTCTTTATTCCTCTGACTTCACTGTGTGTCGGGACTTTTAATTCTGAAGTGTAATACCATTTACATGTGTGTGGTGGCCGTTTATAACATTCTTCCTCGCAACAGGTTCCTATATATTCTATATCAAACCATTTATCCAGTAAAGGGGCAGGACCAATACCTCGAAAACTTCCGTCGACGTACCTTCCGCCATACTGTTGATACCACGTAACATCGTCGCCTTGTACTGTCGGCGGTCCCGCCAGGTTAGGCATTATTTTCCAGAGTCCATCTTGAGTTGCGATCTTCCTAACCCTTGGTATTTTTCTTCTTTCTCGACGCATTTGTTTCAGGAGATCGTCTGTATATCCATCCACCGTTGCCACGAACGTATCTTCTGTCTTCAACACCGTCTTTAAACAAGGGGCCTTCTTTTCGAAATAAGCATCCCATTGCTCATCAGTCCATTCCTCTTCGTCATCTTTTTGCAGTTCATCTTGTTCTTCTGCCTGGTTCTCCTTTTCCGCTTGGGCTTCAGCGTCCAAGTCCTTGGCTATATATCCCCGTCTTATTCCTTCATAAGGGGCTACATAGTGCCAATGTCCCCCCATTCGACGCCACAGTGCAGGGGTTTCGAATACTGCATTGGTCAAGTGCTTGTGTATTCGTGGCACTGCAATTCCTTCTACTCGCTTTTCTGCCAACCTCTCTTCATTTATTTGATCTCGCCCTGATTCTGCCCAGACATTGTCTGCTACATAACCAGGACGTCCTAGTCCCCAGTCTTGTTCTCTCGGACCTTCACTTTGTACAGGCCAATCTTCCTTTGTTGCATAGCCCAACATGTTTATGGCGATAGTATTCTTCTCTTTTCTCTCCTGGTATGGTTTTAGCTTCGATCCGTTGATTGCCTCCGGTATCAATGACCCATCGAGATTTTCCAATTTTATAGACCCATTGTCACCTACTTCCCGAACTCGGAACGGTCCCAACCAACGAACTTTAAACTTCCCTGGCTTGATCTCGTTACGGCCGTTATACTTCAGAACTAACTGTCCCGGTCGGAAATTCATCCGCCGGAGATGCTTATCGTGCCAATATTTCCGTCGCCGTTGCATGTTCTCCGTCGCCCATTGGGCCATCACTCTTCGCTCGTCCAGCTTATTCAGTTGGTATAGTCTTTCTTTCAAGCTTTCGGTATCGCCCAATCGGTTCTCCACGGCTATCCTCAGACTTGGTACCATATATTCCATCGGCATCACCGCCTCCTGACCGTACATTAACTGGAAAGGCGTGTGGCCCGTTGTTACCTTGTACGTTGTACGATATGCCCATAGGACGGCTGGTAACCTTTCTTCCCAGTCAGCTTCTTCCACGCCGCATGATTTGTGAATCACTGACACGAGCACCTTATTTGTAGACTCCGCCTGGCCATTCGCTCGCGGGTAGTACGGACTGGACAAGTTGTGAAAGATTCGGAACTCTGTCGTCATCAACCTGATAACATGATTGACGAAGTGCCCTCCACGATCACTCGTAATCCGAATGGGGATGCCGTACCGTGTTACTATCTGCTCATAGATGAATCTTGCCGTACTTTGTGCTGTATTATCTGGCAACGCTCGAGCTTCAGCCCACTTCGTCAGATATTCTGTAGCGACCACAATGTATCGGCATCGATGCAAGTGACTCACCTTCAACGGTCCGATGAAGTCTAACCCCCATCGTTCGAACAACTCCTGAGGCTGTGAGGGATGCAGTGGCATGAAATCCCGCTTCAATGGTTTCCCGACCCTCTGGCAAGTGTCGCAGCCTACCACCCATTCTTTGGCGTCAGTGTGCATCGTCGGCCACCATAGACCTGCCAAGAGAATTTTCCTTGCTGTAGCATCAGGTCCCATATGGCCGCCAGCCAGTCCTTCATGTGCCTCTTTTAGTACGCCGGGTATTTCTTCCTCGACGACACACCTCCGGAGGATCTGGTCGGGTCCCATCTTGTAGAGTAGCCCATTGATCAGTTGGAATGTCTTGCTTTTCAGTACGATCTTCCTCCTCTCGGCTGGTGGCATATCACTTGGGAATGTGGATGTGGACAGATAGTCTCCAATCTTCTCGTACCATGACGGCAATATTGCAATTTGAAATAAATGTGCGTCCGGAAAGTCTTCGTTCACCCCATCCTCTGCAGGTTCACCCGACCGGATCCTAGATAGTTGGTCGGCAATAACATGGCTTTTCCCTGGCCGTATGATGATGGTGAACGTAAATTCTTGTAATAGCAGTAACCATCTACTCACCCGTCCTTGGATAATCGGTTTGTTTACCAGGTACATCAAAGCTTGGTGGTCAACGTAAAAAGTGAACGGCGTGGCGAGGAGGTAATGCCTGAACTTCTGTACGGCGTACACCATTCCTAGTGCCTCACGCTCGGTCGTACTATAATTCCTTTCTGCCTTTGAGAGTAGCCGGCTGGCGAAGAATACTGGGTGATCCAACCCGTGCGCTCCCACTTGTGCTAGGGTTGCTCCAATGGCAAAATTAGAGGCGTCTACATGTACATGGAATTCCTTATCCCAGTCCGGGTACATTAATATGGGTGAGCTGATCAGTCGCTCCTTCAGTTCCCGGAATGCCTTCTCCTGTTCTTCGACCCACACGAATGGTTGGCCTTTCCTCGTCAGTAGGTCGAGAGGGTACGATACTTGGGCAAAATTTTTAATAAACCTCCGGTAGTATCCCACATGGCCGAGGAAAGACTTTACTCCAGTGACATTCTCGGGAGCCTCCATCTGTACGATGACTCGCACCTTGTCAGGATCCGTTTTCAACCCAGCTTTGCACACAATGTGTCTGAGCAACTTCCCCTGCGGCACCATAAATCTGCATTTCTTTGGATTCAAGGCAAGGCGGGCTGCTCTACACCGTTCCATGCACTCGCCTAAAGCTTTCAAATGTTTTTCTTTGTCACTATAGATCGACCAATCATCCAAGAAGGCTTTGAAATTACCTACTGACATTTTATCAAAGATGTGGAGTATAATCCTCTGAAATGTAGCTGGTGCGTTGCATAATCCAAACGGCATGCGGTTGTATGCGTACACCCCATCCTCGACGACGAATGTAGTCTTTAATTTGTCCTCCTCGGCGATACTGATCTGATTGTAACCCGAGAAGCCATCTAGAAAGGAGTACATTTCGTGCCCGGCAACTTCTTCCAGAATCGAGTCGGTGAAGGGAATGGGAAATGGATCCTTGATAGTCACTGCATTCAGGCTACGGAAGTCAACACAGATTCTAATTTGCTCCTTCTCTTTCTTCAATGATATGACGATCGGCGATACCCACTCGCTGACTTCCACCTTGAAAATAATGCCGGCCTCCAGCATCTTCTCAATCTCCTCCTGTACTTTAGCGGCATAATTTTTGTTCATTCTGTACGGTCGCTTTCGTACGGGCTGGGCTCCCGGTACGAGAGGAATCCTGTGCACACATAACTCCGGTGGGATGCCTTTTAAGTCCTTGTACGTCCAAGCGAAAGTGTCTTTATATTCCATGAAGATTCTAAACGCTGCCGCCTTCAGGACAGGGTCCCAGTCATCACCAACTAAAATCTCCTTAGGTTTGGCTAATTCCCCGAGGTTTACTTTTTTCAACGTTGGTTCCTCGTACTTCATGATTTTGTCCTGCTCGAACTTGTGGGCTGGAGTCACATCCAATTCGGCCGTACCTTCTTTATATTCTCCGTACTCAGGTGGAAATGTCTCACTGGTCGAGCCATTATCCTTTTCTACTTCCCCCTCCTTGACTGCAGCATGTGGCAATCCGGGTGGAAGACTTCATAATCCTCCATCTGCCAGTGAAACAGTCCGCTCAGTGAACTGGTCTCATCTTCCGAGCAACTGCCGATCTCCAATACCCCTTCTTCATCTGGTTCCATTGTCTTTCTCTCGTCATCATCTGAGTCACCTCCGGATTCTGATGCCGAAGATGCCAGATCCTCACTGACGGCCTGATTCTTCATATCAATGGTGTATTTCCTCCCCCGACTTTCTATTGAGAGTGTATTCCGCTTCCAGTTGTGGGTTGCCTTGGCAGCAATCAGCCATCCCCGTCCCAAGAGTGCATCGTACGCTTTTTTCTCCATTGGGATGACTACAAAATTTAACAGAAACAGTTGCGTGCCGATCGAGACCTTCTGCTCCATTAGTATACCCAACGGTCTGATGCCATGTTGATCTGCTCCCACGAGGTGGAATGTCGGGGGCCAAAGAGTCGGCTTACCCAGACACTTCCAAGTCTCTTCTGGCAGTACGTTTACTCCTGAACCACCATCGACGATAGTATTAGATAATCTCATGCCCAAGATTTCCATCTCGACGACGGCTGGTTTCATCCCGATGCTTACTGCTAGGAGCATTGGATCCGAAGTCTCGGCTACCACTTCTGGCGTACGTTCTGGTGAACTCTTCGGAAGATTTTCTCCAATAGCATTGGTAAGTGCTACTTTGAGAGAAGGCATTGTTTGCAAAAGATCAGTTACCTTAATGGGTACGGTTGTGTGAAGCACCTGCCGTACGATATTCTTCTCCGACTCCGACTGTAGCAACGTATTGGTAGCTTTATAGTTCTTGCCTTCATTCTCCATTGCCTCGGCCACTTTTGTCTTGGCTTCCCGAAATCTTTCTTTCTCCGTACGGGGATCTGGATAATTTGCTCGTTTTGACTGTGCTCTCGTAATCGCCAAGACCTCCTCGTCGGCTACCTCCAGCATATTGATACTTCCTTTTTGCTTCGGACAGTCGGTGTCTTCATGATCACCCGGTCCACACCACTTGCACAGTTTTCCCCCGTTGCCTTGGCCGCTCTGACAATCCCTCGCAAAGTGACCCCATTCATTACAGTTCCTGCACTGGATCATTGGTCGTCCTTTGCTGTCGTACTGAATTTTACCTCTGGGCGTATTTCGCCGATTGTTGCGGTAGCCTCCAGGGGATGCATTGTTGTTCTGTGGCTTCGGTGGCGTGGTTGGAGGTGTTGACTGTTCGCCTTGAGTGAAGAATACTTGCGAACTTTTAGTTTTTAAATTGTATGGGCACTCCTTGACGGAGTGTCCCATGACCTGGCAGATGTCACAGAATAACTTTTTTGGGCAACTTGCCTTTGTGTGACCTTCCGATTTACAGTCCGTACACCATAATTCATTGGCCTCTTTGGATCCTTCCCTGTCGGTCTTGAGTTCTTTCATTATCCGCATCATATCCCGCCGAAGGGCTTGTACGGTTGCCGATTCATCGTCACTGTCCTCGGCACTCTCGTCGTCATCCCTCCTCTTCCCCTTCGAGGAGGTCCTATTTTCACTTTCAATATCCATCGCCCGATTGTAGGCTTCGGTGTACGAGGACGGTGGTACTACTTTCATTTTCCGCCGGAGTGAGGGAATCAGTCCTTCAATGAACCATCTTTTCTTTAACCCATCGGCCGGCTGTGCCTCCAGCTTCCCGATCAAGTCTTTCAACCTCTTGTTGTAGGTCCGTACGTTTTCATGCTTCCCTTGTTTGGTATGATAGATTTCTGTGACGATCTCACTATCGTCCCGCAGAAGTTTGAACTCTGCTTCAAAGTTTTGCTTCAGGACCCTCCATGTGGCTCTCTGCGCTTGGTCCATTCCGAGTACCAATCAATGGCACTGTCTCTGAGTGTTGCTGGAAATGCCTTCAGCCACTGGTCGGGGTCATCCTGCCCGCTGGCTATCCAAATAGTCTCGCATGTCTTGCAATGCCGTACGGGATCCTCAGAGCCATTCCCCATGAATTTCGGCAACTTTTGCCGATCCTGGTGAGCCATCTTTACCGGTTGACCTCCTTGTTGACCTCCTTGTGTTTTGGACCCGATTAGACTAGTGGATGCCTCGCTACGTCCCTGTGCGTCACCAGCACTCTCGGCCACGTACGAGTCACTGCCACGTCCTCCGTCAGCGTCCGCAACACCGTGGGTCTCCTCAGGATCCCGTCGATGCTCTCTCTGCCCTAGGGTCTTAAGCTCTGGTCTTCCCCTCTTTAACTCTGTGTCGTCGTCCGAGAGTGACAACTCTCGAAATCGTCTGATGCTACTATTCAATTCATCTTCATTGTCATAGAGGTTATATTTTTCTGTATATGGAGTGCTGAAGGGGTCTTCGTCCCTTCCTTCTAACAAACTGTGATGTGTTCGTTCAATAGACGTGTCTATTTTTTGCAAATTTTCATATGTTCTTTTTATGCTCTGATTGATTTCAATTAAGTCCTCATCTAGTTCCTTACCGACTTGCCTTAGTCGTCTTCGCCGATTTTCTTGCTCTTGTAGTCTGAGTGATCGCCGAACTTGCTCTTCCGAAGTCCCGTGCCCGTCAGGTACTCTATTCTTATCTTTGTTCGGCCGTACGGGCATTTAGTTGTTCAAGCGATCATTGCTGGTTGCCGGAAGTGCGGCGCGACTAGTATCCCGTTCTTCCTCTTCCCGTTTGTTTCGGTCTTCACAGCGTTGCACGATTTGCTGCCTTCGGCGCTCGCATCTTCTTCCTCTCGCAAGTCTTGCAGAATAATGAAATGGCGGGCCAGCAACCTGGGCATGCGGTTCAGAAGGTGGTTCACCTCGTCGTTCACTTCCAGCCGATCCCAGATGACTTCCTCAGGGATCTCCCGAACGAGGGATTCCCTACGTACGTGATCACGGAGCGAGATTTTCCACAAATTTACCAAATCTTCTGTCAATGAGTCTTCTCGTTCCTCATTAGCATTTATAGGTTCTTCCGCTGGTTGGCCCATTACGCTGCCATGGTGGATGATGCCCTAGTCCGTTCAGGCAACGGCGCCAAATGTTTGCCTACGGAATGGGATTCTAATTGACGTACTACTTGGCAAACTAATTATGTGCAGAACATGGGATCAAACAGTAAACTAAAAGATATCATAGTAAAATGCCAGACACTTTATTCATTCTCAGGAATATCATGTACAAGAGTGTATCACAATGCGTACAACATAACTCATTCAGAATCATCACATAATCAATAGCAGCATAATCCGACTATTCCCACCCGACTACATATAACGCTCGGCGGTGGTTAAACAACCAACCGACACGACGTTTCATAACATCATTACATTAGCACTAATCTGAACATGTTTTGCCGAGAGTACATGACATTACATGACATTATTATTCTTTACTAACTATTGTTTTATTTGACAATTGGCCGACTACGACCGAGGCCGACTACGGCTGACAACAAGGTAAAATATCCGACTAACAATTGGATGATTTCCCTTGACATTTGAAGGCATTACCCAATCAATAAGTCCACAAGTGCTTAAAAGATCACTATTGCAACACTAAAGATGTCTAAGCTGCTGTTGTGTTAATGGAAGTCTCACAATGCAAAGAAAGAGAACAAATTCGACCCTATTGATATGTTCCAAGTTCCTTGAAAAGGTGTCTACAGAATACAGTCCTCTCAAGCCTACCCATTCTGGGCCTTTGCACAACAGAAAATTTTCATGAAACATTCATGTTAGCATTGCACAACAACTTTGCAATGGGAAACTTTCCCAAAGGTACAGGAGACTACTCAACCCAAAGCTCCTGCCATGGAGCAAGGCAAATGGCAGAGAAGGAAAAGGTGTAGCCATCAAAAAGGTTGACACCCATGACTCTCTCACTCCAATTTAGTAGTTGTCAACTAAGCAAGAGCAAGAAACAAATGTTGATATCCTATTTGCTTTAATTTCAATTCTAGACCAGCACCCATCAATGCGTAGGAAAGAAAATGTCGGTCACATCATGTTGGGTAAAGGGATAACCATTCTATGTCACTATCACCACTTAAAATCGGAAGAATATGATCACACAAGACAATACAGAACATCTAGACCTTGCAAACTTAGTATTTAAACAGCCTTACTCATTTGGAAGATTTTGACAGGGGCAATACCTCAAAGTGACTTGTCAATGCACATTTGATTATGGTACCTTACCATGCAAGATTCCCTTAATTACAGTGTTGCACCACTAGAAATCTGTGATTTTCTTCTATGCAAGACCTACTTGTATGATTGAGATGACACCTGCAGGGTTAAGCTACAGCACTGGTGTGTCAAGGTCAACAATTGTCTCTATCACATTCTAAAGGTCCCTTCAAACCCCAACATTTCATTGGTATCTACAAAGCAATGCAGAAAGCTTGTTTATTATGCACAAAAATCATACTACCCATTGCTTTTTGCACCTGTACGATTCCTAAAACTCTAGTGAAGGACAAAGAATTGGAGAAAATAGAGAAAAGTCTCCAACACATTCAGCTAATGCATAACCAGTGTCTATAGATTTTGACTTACCAACAACAGAAGTACAGGGAACGTCATGATTCACATCAAACACCATACACTCTTCAGACTGGTCACAATTTTCAGTCTACAAAAAGAGCAATTCCAAGGTCCTCACCACAATATTAAACCACTGTGGTATAGTCCTTACAAGATAATTTGCACTGCTAATGAGAATGCGCTTGTCCTATATGTTCCTCCATACTTGGGAATGCCTCTTGTGTTCAAACACAAATATTCTAAGTTTCAAAAGATACACAACTCTACTCAAGCGTTTTAAGTTCTAACATCCATCAGATTCAGATACAATAAACTAGATTCAAATCAAAATGAACACATTGAATCTACCTATAACCGTGCTTACCATGGTACCCATCAACTGTTTTGAATTCTAAAGATGAGCAACATGCAAATCAAGCTAAATGGCATTCTCATTAACAATTCTAAGCCTAGTTTCTACAATTATCTACCCACACAATATGAACCAAATTTCTATTCAAGGAAGGGTGAATTATCTGAGCACAACTAATTTGGATTTACAATATCAAGTGAACTCCTTGCATTATTCTCAAGTTATCAGCAGTACTACTTTAAAGCTTCCAAACTTCACAAGTCTTGTGAGTAACATTGTGAACAACACATCATCTTGCCAGGTTCCATGTGTACAACACAACAAAGCTGAGGTACGAATGGAGCACACACCACAAGTCAACGGCTTGTGGAATTGTACTATCTTGCAACTGATTCAAAGAATCCATTTTCCTCATCATCTCAATTATATTGGGTAATGGATGGGACATTGTTGGAAATTTCACTATCTTTTACAATATGCCCTCAACACCATACAGTCTATCACTAGATTTGGCCCACAGAAATCAATAGTTTTAGTTTCTAAGTCCAAGATTGTAATCACATGTATAATATCTTGATCAAGATGAATGAAAGAACCATATTTCTTGTTGCACAATTTTTGTATATGTGTAATGGTGCTTACACATTTGTTTTTATGTTTCCATTGCATGTTCAAGATAATTTACAAATGAATTCAACAGATCCATTTGCAATTGGTTTGTGAATTTTTCTCCATGCAAACTCCTCAGCTCAACACAAATCACCATGTTCTAGAGTTCACATGTCTTCTATGATGTTTCTTACCGTTTCTATGATCTCTACTATGGCATGTAATAGGATTTGTTTTAGTGGTTAGTACAAACTTAGAAACAAATCTTAATGCTGATTGTACACAGACCAGGGACCAACCATGCCACAGTTTTAAATTGAATTTTTTTTGCCACCATTCAGTTTTGGAGCCATCTATCATACCTGCCAACTATATTTACACCCGATCAGGGATAGTACAAAAGTCTGGTGAATTCAACCTTTGCCTAGGTTGTTCCTTTAGCTAAGACAGTCAATTTGGCACTCAAATTGAAGATTTGAGTGCCAAATTACAGATTGAATGCATGGGTTGGTGCAGATGACATTTAAGATACCTATTTTGGTACTCAAGGAGGAGATTTAGATAGGATTTGTGGATGTTAGTGTTTGGTAGCTTCAGGAGATATTTTCTCCTTAATTAAAGGCAGGTCGACCTACACATTGCAATTATTATTTTATATTTTCTTATTTCTTAAAAGGAGGCCGACCTAAGTGAAGAGTCACCTTGTTTTGTATATATACAAGGTGGAGTCCATTCGATCAAACCATCAAGCCATTCTCATATTCAATTGGCATTCTTTCAAGGAGTTCGCACTTAGCAGCAGATCAGTTTCACTTGTATCTTTGCATCAAGGAGTGATGCTATTATTCATTGTATTTATTCAGCCTTGTGTAAGGCCAGACTCTATATGCAGCATTCTGCACTTCTATTTGATATATATATGAGATATATTTTTTGCTGGGTTTCGCTCCCTCGAGTAGGAGGATTTTCCCAAGGTATCTGATGTGTTCATTCTATGTGGTGTTAAATTTTTTGTTTGCTTACATGTCGGATCTAAAACTAACATGGTATCAGAGCGGGTTCAGGGAAACATCTGATCAGATCTGTTTAAGCATTCTGAAGGAGCTTGTCATTCACTGTAATTATTAAGGCATCAATCATACACTGGGCAGAGTATAGGATTAAAATGTGAAGAAATGAGTATCCACAATTTGGGCTTAGCACTTTGCTAGTGCAGGTCGAGGTTTTTAGTAGGGTTTTCGAGGAGACGCCTAAGTTAATTGTTGTCGTCCATTGTCATTATTTGCCAGCAACTAGGCGTGGAGCTATAGAGATATACTGCAGGTTTACCAAGTCATGATACTCCCTTGAGCTAGGCGCCTAATTATATGCTGGTTTGCGCCATGTAGGATAGCCATCAAAGGTAGGCAAGTGGGCGGATGACTGTATAAGGCAAGTCGCAGGTTTTGGTTTGTTAAAAAATGTGTTAAGGAAAGGCGTACCTGTAGCTGGTAGGTGGGCGTTAAAGATTAAAGGTTGTTGCTGGTGTGTAAGCCGTATGAAGGCTGGAAACTCGTTTTGCAAGTTGGTGCAGGTCTGCAACAACCACTATAACTACCTGTGAATATAACCGACCCATGGCGTGTGTATATGAAGGATTGTCGGTTGATATTTTCCAGTGCCGGGCATCTCTTTAAGGCCGTGAATATTAAAGCATTCGCTGGAGAATATCTATTCTTCTATTTGGAAGCTGCTATGTCATTTGAAATTGAAGGTGTCAGGAACATTAAGCAGATGTTGGAAGGAGTCTGCCTCCGCTTCAGATTAAAGTTTCAGGATTCTAAATATTTTTTTTGGGAAGTGTCTAAGGGAAGGAAACTTCATTCGCCTAGTGAATGGTGTGTCAACACCTACCCGTGATTCTCCAGGGAGGTTGGAGCTTTACCCCTTGGGCCATCATGGCATCGAGATGCTTGAAATTGGCAGGTTCGAGTGAAGGGACCTGTGTTGCCTGAAAATTAAATGAGACTCCTATGTAGTGGGCACTTGCATTGAAGCATTTTGTGTGTGAACATTATATCCAATCGTGATCAATTATTGCAGAATCTTGCACCTATTGAAAAAGAACGTGGTGAATTTAATATGGAAGAAGCTTGAGGCTAGCAACGAACTCTTTCCTCTGAGGCATCGATTTCTTTGAAGACGTTTTTCTAAACTTGCAGACAGTTTTGAATCATTCCATCGCAGCAGATCTGAATCTTTAGGTGCAAAGATCAAGAAAGAACAATTGGTGGGTTGTGAGGAAGATTAGACAATAAAGAGATAAGTATTTCATACCCTTGAATAATGTTCATAATCTTTTATGTAGTTATTAATTCATGCATTGGAATAGTGAATCATATATGCTTCTAGCATTGGTATTTCTCTTTGGGATAGTCTAATTCTATGAAATATTAGTAATCTCTCTAAAAAATGCTTCCAGGACGGATCGAAGAGCAAAAGGATGATGAGAGATTGCATTCAAGGGAGGAAGAGCTTGATGCATCCTGTGAGGAAGTCACGCAGGTTGAAGAATGGAGACACAGCTTGCTGCCATAGGACTGAGTTGGTGGCACATAATTGGAGACATCTCTCGAAGAGGAAGAACCTATTCAGATTGTCATTGCGATAAGTTTCTTCGAAGAGGGGGAATCAACATTCAGAGGGAGTTTGACAAACCAACAGAGGCAACCTTGGACGAGGAGGTCAAGAGGTTGATGCAAGAACTTGGAGCTTCAAAGGGAGTCACATCATCATGAAGATCTGTTGCAATGTATATTTCTCTGTGACTGAGAAGTATGAGGTGAAAGCCCTTGTAGTGTATATTTCTCTGTGACGGAGAAGTATGAGGTGAAAGCCCTTGTAGTGTATATTTCTTTGTGACGGAGAAGTATGAGGTGAAAGCCCTTGTAGTGTGTATTTCTCTGAGACGAAGAAATATGAGGTGAAAGCCCTTGTAGTGTATATTTCTCTGAGACGGAGAAATATGAGGTGAAAGCCCTTGTAGTGTATATTTCTCTGAGACGGAGAAATATGAGGTGCAAGCCCTTGTTCATCTCTGAGACTAAGATGAGACGTCATGTTGAGAGACTCCGTGATGAACCCTTTGTACCTATGTTCCACGGCCTATCGGGGACAGGGACGGCAGGGGACGCGTTTCTGGGACGTTTCCTAAGGGGCAATTTTTAGGGGACGGCAGGGGACGGCGACATACAAAATACATATATATATATATATACATATGATTTTTTCAAAATTTATTAATATATTAGAGAGAGAGAGAGAGAGGGGTAAAGAGAGATAGATATGTCAATAAATTAATAATTGATAACAACAATATCAATATGTAAGTAAATCGTGAGAGTAGTACTATAACAGCATAAGAAATGTCATTAAAGCATTATAAAATTTATCATAGCAGTATCAAACATCAATAAAACCATGGTCTATCAATATGAAATATCCAAATGTCTCAAACATGTATCCAGAAGTCTCAAAGTTCAAACATGAAAATCAAAATATTAAATACAACAGTCTATGAAATTAAGCCTCATTCAGGCTATGCATATCCAAAGACTCAGAACTATCTGAGTCACTATCATCCTCTGGCAAGAGTGGAACTAAAAGATTTAATATTTAGTCTTTTTCAGACTTTAGCCCAAACAATTAAAACATTAAATAGTTGGTGGGCCCCACGCGAAGTAACTAAACCTTTAAAAAATCATTTTTTAATTGTTTTTGACTTGCAGCCTATAGGGGACGGCTAGTCATCCCCAATCCGTCCCCAATTCGTATTGGGGATGGGGAAACGTCCCCAATCCGTCCCCAATCCACATTGGGGGCGAGGAAACATCCCCAAAGTGAAGGAAACGTTTCCTGGCATTTCCGATGGATTTTGCATTTTCGGGGACGGCAGGGGGATGTCCCCTTTGCGTCCCCCCGTCCCCGGGATGGCAGGGGACGGGGACAGGGGGTTTTGGGGCAGGGGACGCGTCCTCGTGTAACATAGCTTTGTACTTGTTTTTTTTCACACATGGGAGTAGCCAAGGTGGACGTCATGTTGAGAGAATCCATGATGACATTATGTTGAGAAACTCCATGATGGGCACTTGTACATGTGTTTCTTTCCACACATGGGAGTAGCCATGGTGGACATCATGTTGAGAGACTCCATGACGACATCACGTTGAGAGACTTCGTGATGGACCTTTGAGCTTTCCACAAATGGGTGTAGCCATTGTGGGCGTCATGTTGAGAGACTCCATGATGTAGATATCTGGAAAATATCTCCCTAGCTAAGAGGGAGTGTTAGTGTTTGGTAGCTTTAGGAGATATTTTCTCCTTAATTAAAGGCAGGTCGGCCTACACATTGCAATTATTATTTTATATTTTCTTATTTCTTAAAAGTAGGCTGACCTAAGTGAAGAGTCACCTTGTTTTGTATATATACAAGGTGGAGTCCATTCAATCAAATCATCAAGTCATTCTCATATTCAATTGGCATTTTTTCAAGAAGGAGTTCGCACTTAGCAGCAAATCAGTTTCACTTGTATCTTTGCATCAAGGAATGATGCTATTATTCATTTTATTTATTCAGCCTTGTGTAAGGCCAGACTCTGTATGTAGCATTCTGCACTTCTATTTGATATATTTATGAGATATATTTTTTGCTGGGTTTTTCTCCCTCGAGTAGGAGGGTTTTCCCAGGGTATCTGATGTGTTCATTCTATGTGGTGTTGAATTTTCTGTTTGCTTACATGTCTGATCTAAAACTAACAGTGGAGTGTGTGATGTGAGGAAGAGGATAAAACGGGCCACAAGCAGAAACAAGAAGAGAGGAAGGCTGCATAACAGGAGAAGATTATAAGGAGGCTACAGTGTTATAACATTTGGGGAGATTATTGTTTGTATGTTGCAGGTGTGTACAACCAAAGGTACACATGGAAGAGATGAACCAGCTAGGGAGATTCCTGGAAAAGAGGACAAAAGAGATCTTGTTGGATCATGAGTAACCATAAAT